>OW121854.1:121886946-121917908 GCA_933228895.1 Platycnemis pennipes | reverse complement strand
TGCCACTAAAAATGTGGTAAAGTACTGCACTCCTAAGATGATAACGCCTCCTAATTTTTAATATATTATATAGAATTCAATGCACATCCATTTAATCATGCAAATGCTTGTTAGGTTTTGAAAAGTATGGATTAATTTTTAAATTTAACTTTTCAATCCAGAATGTGAACATGTATGATCTTCTTGATGATGTTCTTGATGTAAAAATGAGCTATACGTTTATCTAAATCATTTTATTAAATATATTTATGCGCACAGTGTGTCGCCTACTTTGAAATGCGTACTACAATTGAGTTGGTGTTGTTATCGCCATATGCATTTTTGTTGCAACCAGTTTCATGTTGTCTAGACCCAGCATATGGAGATTAAATGTAAATGCGCTGCAAAGTGGTTTTAGCGTGAGACTTATGTACCTCATCTCTTTCTCAAATATTTTCTACTCCGATATTTT
Organism: Platycnemis pennipes; assembly: GCA_933228895.1. Classification (NCBI taxonomy): domain Eukaryota; kingdom Metazoa; phylum Arthropoda; class Insecta; order Odonata; family Platycnemididae; genus Platycnemis; species Platycnemis pennipes. The sequence goes on along the minus strand of OW121854.1, from coordinate 121,917,457 downwards.
GCCATATTACATTAGGATTTATTCACTTATTTTACGCAAATATATTTTATTTATCAGAATATGGAAATTAATCTATATTGAAACTAAATTGGATCAAATCATGATAATTGAATCTAGATGGAAGGAAGCGTTTTCGCGTTTCGGAAGGATAGTGATATAATTAGTATATTACATTTACAAATATTTGCTCTTGTTAAATTAATTAGCGAAAGGCGCCTGATGACTTTAAACTGGGGGGGTGAGAGAGGGGTGGTCAAAACCTTTGGACATAATAAATTAAAGTAAGCCAATAAAGTATTTGCTCTTTGAAAAGTATGACCGGATTAATAGAAACTAATAGGACTGGGGACAGTTACTAAATTAACCACAACATAGAAGGATAAAACACTAAGTATTCCAATCCAATGTAACAAACCTCACTGATAATATTATCTTGGAATTTTTTTAAGAGATCAAGTATAAATTTTAACCTACGATCTGACAATGATTCCCATTTTAATTCATTTAATGGACTCGTCACAACGTCGTGACATCGTCACAACGTGCGAATAGTTGCATGTACAAAAGTGAGCAAGTACAATGGGCTCCGCTTGTTGCCCACAGAAGCTTAAACATATCCTTCCAAAGACTAAAATGTTAACGCGTAACCCCAGGGTTATATCCTTGTTCATCCGAAGATAGACAACTGGGACTATCGGACAACGGCAAAGAGGATGGATTTTTTCTCAAACAACTATCATAACATCTGTGGTGATCCTGATGATATAATGATATATACTGTTATAAAATTGCCAAAGTAAATTCTTCTTCTCTAAGTAAATACACAGCGTATTATAGTACTCACCGCATTAAATGTAGATGTAGATGAAATTTTGAGACGATGGAGTCAGCTCACTCCACCTGAAGGTTTCAAACACTCGAGAATGATTGATAGAATTTGGAGGAAAGATATTTCAAAGGTAGGCTAAAGACAATGTGATCCTACCTATAATGAGAACGGAGAAAAGCTATCAATCCGAATAACGGGCCGTTCTAAACTAAACTGCTTGTTTACATGTCAATAGTGCATTCTTGGTGATCTTCACCCTCTGCCACACACACTCGCGGTGGCCTGCAGGGTATAGTGTAGATTTAGATGGAGATGTAAACGGACCTACCCTACATACATTGACAATAAATAATGTGGAAACGGCGACTGGCTTAATTGTGTGAATGTAAACCATCTTCCCTCATAATCATTCACTTGACACTTCGTAAGATATTCCAAACCTTGTGTTGATTTCCATGTATCTCGTAGAAAATGGTGAAATTAGTATTTCCTTTGAATTTCATTCAAAGTAATAAATATGTGATCCTAAGGTATTTAGAGTATCCTCAACATTCTCATATTATTTTCTATTTAAACTGAAACAACTCTAATTCCTCTTGTTTTGCAAGTTCGGAAGATTAATTTCAAATGACTTGCAAAATCATGATTAAATGTTTCTCGGGCTTGACACCGGTTAATAGGCTCCATTACTGCCAACGTTTCAAAGAGCGACTTGCTCTTCATCATCAGGACTTCTGAGTGCCGTATTTTATTATTGCGGTTATATATATACCTTTCGCCCGGGCACTCAGAAGCCCTGATGATGAAGAGCGAGTCGCTCTTTGAAACGTTGGCAGTAATGGAGCCTATTAACCGGTGTCAAGCCCGGGAAACATTTCTTCATACTATTCGCCGGAAAAACACTCGATCTTATATTAAAATCATGATTGTTGGAGGCATCGCGAATTAATCTATGTAAACAGAAAAATTTAATGTACATAATAGAAGATTTTAGAAAAGCCTCTTGCTCTGATTTTTGAGGAATTTACGTGTGAAATAAAATCATCAAGAAATCTGACTTTAACCTATGACAGAAAATAATATTTTAAACCTCCACTCTGTTGGGCACGAATAATTTCCCATTACCGGCATGATAAATTGACGCATCAGTCGCTGAGTACGGTGCTGACTGCGACGTCAATGAAGCCGAGGAGTCCATTCGGTCAAAGTGACCACTACACTCTTGCTTACCTGGACGGGAGTTTTCAAGGGCTGACTTACAATACTTGGCATACCTACCACCCTCCGTTTATCCAATTTTCGACCCATATTCTTACGAAAGCCAGAAAAATTAAATGCCCCTCGGCCCACCTACTCATGTATGGTGAGAGACGTTGCTTTATCTGTTCTGAAGTGCTTCGCTCCCGACCCAGAGGGTGAAAGTGAGAGGGAAACACTACAGCGTTCGTGAAACTCACTGCATTCCAAGTTCAAGGATGAAGCAATCTCTCGCGCCTTAGACCCTTGGATTATTTCGTGCGAGGCAGGAACGAAGTCCCGATCAGCTGTTCTGTAATTAGAGGCTGCTTTCTTTTAAAGTCTTTTGCACGTATTTCACGCTTGTATGTCATTGAGTGATAAAGTCTTTGTAAGATTGCATATGCGTCGTATTGACAAGTGTCGTGGAATTCAATTATCCACGTGATGATAACATTCTTCACCAAATCCCACCAACAGAGAAGCCTAATAGCGAATTGAAACTACTCAAGATGTCGTTCCGTGTATCGGGTGCTTTCCAGTGAAATTTGAGATAGTGCAAATGGAGAACCGAGCAGTTTATCACCCGCAAACAAAACCGTGAGCATAACCTCACGGTGAAATATGAATAGTGGTTTAGTTGAGTGAGTCATGTGACATGTGTCCAAGTAATATTGCGACGTGTTTCATGGTTACAATTGCCATGCCAAGAAAAATCAGCCGTAATTTGTAGCTGCGAGGCAGCCCTGCTGTAGTATGGTATACGGGTCTTCTTCAATAGTTCAATATACCGAGGCTCGTGAAGGTAAGCACTCATTTGCTTGGTTTTCTTCCATTTTCCATGTTTATGTAGGTACTAACATCCAAATGTTATTTTCATTGTTGAATAAGTATGCGATCGATGTCGACGAATTTTGCCGTTGTTGCAGGAGGATGGTTTTAATTTGGAAATACTAAGGTTTGTTTGGAAGTCCAGGTGGTTATGAAATACTCAGAACTTTCCAGTAGTTGAATAAGAGGAATTACATTTAAGAATGTAATTCATCTCAAAGTAAAAATTAGAACGTTATTCAACTGTTTCAAATTGGCAACAAATCTGGCACCGACAACTGAAATCGCATATCAAGTATCAAATATCATTTCACTTAACGAGTTGGTAGGCTTCAAATAATTTCTTTGCAGATTGAATATTGGTGCAATAGTTGCTTGATATTTTAACATAAATTCTTTCTTTTAGAAATTTCAGGCAGTTGAGAAATTTAACCGCTTGATGTGTTTTTTGAATTGTTTCCCAACAAAAGGAGTAGTTTACAGTAGTAATAGTAGATGGCGCTAATGTTTTTAATATTAACTATTTTAAAAACGAAACCTCGCAATTATAGGAAAATATTAATCTTTGAAATCATATCGTGGCATGGAATTTGAAGGTGAATATTCAAATCTGCAATACATATTAAAAGTTTTCAAAATTATTAATCACGGCCAGTCCATTGTACACACAATGAATGAATAATTGGTTCAGATACTGAGGTGACGTCATGCCAGTCCGTGTCATTTGACCCGTGATACTCAAGTTCGATCCTTAGTTTTCGTCAGGAAGCGGTGCCGGAAGGACAGGTCAGTTTTCAGTCGTAGTCTAAGAAAGTTTTACTTTAAATATGTTGATGTATTAATGTTCATTGAGTTTGTGTTGATTTTACTCTTCCAAGATGTGTGGGAAATAAGAGAAATTTCAATTAGATCGTTGGGTTTTTTCTTGACGCATGAAGAATAGAGACAAACTCCAAGAGAGATACAATTTACTGTATAGCATCTTATGTTCTTGTTTAACTTAGAATTTCGTACTTGCTAATATTTCGAACTATTTTTTTATTGACTGTCCGATATTTCCAGAACTATAGCAGCAAAATATATGGTGAAATCCTGTTGTATCTATTAACTGTTTATATTTGTTTCAGGAAGGAATTTTTCGAGCTGTGATCGACGTAAAGATGGATCTTCATCATTGATCACGTCTGACTTAGTGATGGGAAACTCGGAATTCGGGAAACAGACTGAGAGGAATGCTCTTCAGGAGGAGTAATGGTAAGTTTGCTTCAAAGATTTCTCTCACTTTTGTTTTTAAAATTCTCATTATGTTTATTCTTTTTTTTCGAATCCGTTATTTATGATCAATGCCTCTGATACCGGACGATTTCCCGCCAAAAATCTTGACTGATTGTTTTTAGTCTCTAGAATTTTCTCGAATGCGTCTCGACTAATCTAGCTTCATCACGACGACTGCCCGCTTACCGATTACTAGAAATCGAAGTCTGTATTCCTTTCTTTCGGCCTAATATATATAAATCTGAGATAAAAGAATTACAGTTCATGAACTGAACTTGAGAGTAAAGTTGCGTTACTTTATCCTCTGCCTTATTAGAATTAATTCGTTTTTGCGACGGTTCTCATTCCGATCTGGTATCATGACTGGTTCCGTCAATAAAAGGGCATCATCAGTTGATTGTTACATAACACCTTACTCTGGTAGAGTGAGGGAAGAGGCAAGGGCTGTCGAAGAAGGAAATGACTCCATTGCAAATGACATGGAACGAACCAGGCAGAGGTCAAAGAGGGGATTAACGGAAGGGCAAGGTCCGGCCTCAATTTTTTGTTGTTCGGAATTGGTCGATACATCTACATCCACGTAATACCGTGCGAGCCACCACGAGAGTGTGTGGCAGGGGGTGAAGATCACCAAACATGCACTATTGACATGTAACTAGGATATTTAATTGAGGCATGCTAGATAAATTGGGTCACATGCAGCTTGATTGTCAGTATATACACAATCAGTAAGGGATCATTGTTTGTTATTACATCCATCATGCACTACAGACAACTCTGACTATATCAGCCACGTATCTCTTTGCTACGCTGCCTGTTGTTCTCTCTTATGGTACGCGGGAAAAATGACAATTTAAATCTATCGGTACGACAATCTCTCTTTCTAACCTTGTTAATCTGATCAAGTCTTGCATAATACGCTGAGGTTCTTAACATATGACTAATGTCATCTCTGAAAAAATCGGTTTCGAATTAGCTTAAAATGTTTACCTAAATTTAAAACTGCGTTCTGATAGTGACACCAATCCTGGTTCTTCTAGGTTGAATAAATCTAGCGGATCTCCTTCGCACACGTTCTAATTCTTTTATCATACATTTCTCGTATGGATCCCAATCCGATAATGGGGGAAGGGCCAGAAACATAATTTCCTTCACAATGGGTTCCATTTTCCTTTATCTCCAACTCCTGTAAAATGTCGTCCTTCTTGCTCTTGATCTCAGTGTAGAGGACCTTTGCTTTGAACTCACCGTTGCGTAGGATCTTGTGTTCGTCGGCACTTATTTTACGTGAACTTCCCGTGCGACCAACAAAGGTCACGTCACGATCAGGGTTATCGTTAGACTATCATTATCGTCGGTCAACGATTATAGGATTGGTTTGACGCAGCCTTTTACTCGATTATTATATCGGCTAACTTCTTCGCATTAACGTTATTCCTCTCTTTTGCATGTAACAAAACCTGTTCCATGCATCTCATACGAGGCCATCCTTTTCCGTTCTTCCCGTTCACTTTTCCATCAACGATCGTCTTCATCAGGCCATAGGGTCTTAAGATATGGCCGATTTAGTTGTTCCGTCTTCTTTTTTGAGTTTTCTGCAGACTTTTCTTATCTCACACTCTTCTTAAGACATCCTCGTTATTCACTCGGTCGATTCCTTTTATCGTAATCTTCCTTTTGTAGCACCACATTTCGGATGCTTCCATCCTTTTATTCTCCGTTGCTGCTATCGTTCATTCCTAACTGCCGTAAAGACACAAGCTCCAGATGCATGTTCTGATGAATTGTTTCCTTAATTCTACGCTTATATTTCTAGGCGTAAGTAGATTCCTCTTTTGATAGAGTGCCCTCTTTGCCTGAGCTATTCTACAGACTCCGTTTTTCTTGATTACACCATCGTTGGTTACTCGACTTCCCAGGTAACAGAAATTCTTTCAGCTCTTCATGTTTTCCTATAGGTAACATTTGTTTTGTCCTCTTATCTCTTTCTGCACTCCAATATCTTAGGCTTCTTCTTATTGGTCTTCAGCTGATATCTGGCGATTATCCTTTCCATGGTTGTTAGAGTCTAAAACATATCCCTCTCTCTCTTCTCTGTTGCAGCATCACCGAATCGCAGCATGCTTTTTTTTTCTCCGTGGGCAATCACTTCAGAACACTTCTCTTTGATTTCATTGATGGCGCTCTCGATGTAAACATTAAAAATTACGGGAGACAGTTCTCAGCCTTGTCTCACTCCTTTCCTTATTCTTGTTTCATCACAGCTGGGTCCGGATATAATCACAGGTCCTAGGTTTTTACACAAACTGTGGATAATAATTCGGTCACTGTAGTGCACTCCAATCCCTTTCAGGATTCCAAGCATTGAATTCCAATCCACGCTGTCAAGAGCATTCTCTAAATCCACAAATGCCATTATCGTAGGTTTATCCTTCCCCATGCTTTTCTCTGAGTAGCCTAAGGGCCAATATTGCATCTCCTGTATCTTTACTTTTACTACATCCGTATTGGTCTTCATCCAGGAACTCCTCTGCTTTGCGTTCTATTATTCTGTAGATGATTCTAGTCAATACTTTGATGCATTAGTCGTCAGGCTTATAGTCCAAAACTTTTACACTATTTCGCTCTCTTTCGTTTTTGGAAATGGGAACGACTACGTATATCCTGTAGTCCCTGGGTATTTCTTCAGTAGAATAGATGTCTCATTAGGTTTTATAAATATGGATTAATGTTTTCTCTATTGAATTTTTAGTTAGTTCTGTAGGAATATCATAAATTTCAGAAGCCTTTATCTTACTTATCATAAGAAGAGGATGTTATCATAAGATGAATTTCTTGACTTTGTTGTTCGCAAATATTCTATTAGCCATGTTTTCTTCTCAAACTCGTCACCATTAGTAAAACTCTTAGATTCATCGCTCTCTTTAAAGACGTGAGTTTGACACACTATTCTTGATTCGAATATGAACTCCCTTCTGAAATCTTAATCGGAGAGTGGGACATCTTAAAATCTGGCAACTAATTAATGAAATGCCGAAAGTTTCTGTAGTAAGTGATGGCCGGAGTTGAACTGAATTATCTGTTCCGCTGAAGTCGATTTAAAAAAATCATATTTGTCTTCACAGGGTGAGATGATGATAACAAGAATTCTTCCCTCTTCATTCATATTTTACCGTGAAATGAAACCCTTAACGTAAGGAATACAAGTATCGGACAAAACTAACTCGCTGCCTGTGTGTTTTAGTCTAGGCCGCAAGGATATTGTGGACGTTTATCTGCGTTTTCCTTGGGCCGAACAGAAACAGTTTTTCTCGAAATGGCCAATCACTTCAACTGCGAACAGGTGATGAAGGAGAGATCATACACAATTCTTTTGTTTGAGTATAATAATTACTCTCCGTATAGGACGTTGTAGTTATGTTCTATGCAAACGAGATAAAACAGTGATTCACGCCTTTACTTACAATCCCACACTGAAGCCCATATATGGGACATGTATGTGAAATATATGTCCCATATATGTCACATATATTTTCCATATATGTCCCATATATAGGCTTCAGTGTGGGATGTTTCATATAAGTGAGAAATAATACATCATTGTTTTATTACAAAACATATAATTCATAAATGTGTGCTTGTGACCGATGTAATTGCTAATAATTCTCATTTAACCAATATACAACAATTAAACGATATAAGTGATTTCAACAGAAAGGACCTTAGACCAAGCTATCCGGGACTATTTCTTAACAACAATATTTTGATATTATCCAGCAAGATTCAGAAGACTTGTTATTTCTGTTAACAGTCTTCGTAACTCCGGTTGAATTAGACATTATAATTAGTGTTCATTCGCCCGAAGAGACGTGATACATAAGACTTAGTTTATTGACGGAATCAACAATTTTCTGCATGTGTTCTCCTTTCGATAACATTCCATGATTATCGATGCCTCGCTCTTAATCTACATCTACACAATACCCTGCAAGCCACCATAAAGGTGTGTGGCAGGGGGTGAATTCTCACCAAACATGTACTACATATCATGCATAAAAAAGCATTAGTATTGATATAGGTACTGTTCAAAACTTCACTATTTAAAAAAAGTTAAAAAGCAAAGCATATATGCAAAAACATGCTGTTAGTAGGGTTAGCTTTAAGTCCTTATACCAACATGCAGCTACCAATGTTATCCATTGCTACACTTGTACTGGATATATTTAACGTTATTCATATCCCTAATAGTACGAGGAAAAAAGGAAATTTTGAATCTGTCAATTCGGCAATCAATTTCTCTAATTTTGTGATTATGGTCCAGTCTACCATAGGAAGTTGGGGTCCGCAAAATATTTTTAACATCATCACTGAAAATATGGTCTTGGAATTTGTTTAAGAGATTAAGTCTAAATTTCAACCTGCGAAGCAATCTCTTCAGAGGCCGTAGTCGAGTGTGATCCATTTTTTAGTGACTTTTGATGAATACACATAATTTTACCGCGTTAATTACCTACGTGTGACTTCCCCTATTAATTCTCATTACTACAGTCAGACCAAGGCTTTTTATCAATTATGTTCGCTCGGCAGCAGTTACATTGTATGCTTGGCTTGAGTCAGTTGACCTTGGTGATTATTCGTGTCTTTCCGCCATAGTGATCTAGTGGTCCAGTGCTGCATACTCCGCTACACCTGGCTTCGTCGTCCGCTCCAGTCGAATCGCTTTTCAGTAGCTACTCCTCCAGTCGTGTTTTGACTGTTCTCTCTGATTCCTCGACACCACAATATAACAATCTTCAAACGCCCTGAATGTGTAGTAGAACTTTGTCCTTGGCACTTTTTTAAACAGATGTTTCACCTGAGTATCCATTCGTTTCGGGATTTCTTCCGCGTGTGTCCCTTCTGGGGTGACAACAGTTTCTCCAACGTTTCAGTTCGCGTCTTCAGGTCTGAAGTGTTTCATAGCAGATTTTTACCGTCTTATATACCATATACTTCTGCGCTCTGATGTTCAAGTGGGCGCATTTTCATTGGCCGTTTGACTAGTTTTTTTCAATTAGGCGCTTCCAAGTATGGGGGAGCTTATAACTATCCTCTCTGTTAAAATTGTTGGGGTTTTTGGCGTATGAGCCTTGGGAAATACCGTTTCTCAGTCTTGATCAGCGTGGCTCCGTCAAAATTGATGTTGTGTGCCTGCACGTGTGTTTTTAAAGATCATTTTCTGAGGAATTATCCCAAGATATTTCCTATCCTATAGGTCGTTGCTTTTATGGATATTAGGAGTTTCTCCTTCAGATGCATGATGCTATTAGTATACTCATTACCGACCTCTGTAGATGGGATGTTTCTTTCTATCTTATACTTTTCTTAGGGGCAATCTGAATGTTCAGGTGATGACATTGCTTCGGAGCCGTTCGCGCAAAGGGTAACCAATCATTTTTCTCCTTTTCTGTTGAAACGTTAATGTGAGATAGATTTCAGTGACAGATAGGTTGCTGCTCGGTTTCTTACAAACTGCTCCTTACTTACCCTATGCTCCTTCATCTTTCTTCTCTATAAGAATGTCCAGGATTGGAAATTTTTCCTCTTTCCCTATGTCCTTAGTGAATTTGATTCTGTCGTCTATAAGGTTCAGTTGGTGGTAAATGTGTTCCAGGATACCTAGGGACGGGGCGTAGCACGTAATGACGAATATGCAATTTTATTTTCTGCTCTTTGAAAGTGAAGTTTCTTTTCAAAAACGTGCTCGCTGAAAATTTTGCCGAAGAATCAAGTTGTGTTGCAAATATATTACTCTTTGAGAATTGTACGCCGTGTACCCCATCGCAGTGGCTTACAGGGTGTTGCTTAGAATTAGATAGATTCAAATCAGTCTGAATAGATTTAAGGAATAAGTTGTAGAATTAGATTCCGGAAGTTGGGAGGAAACACTGCATGCTAATACATTCAGTTTAGGAATATTTATAAATGGAGCCTATATATTGGCACTTTAAAAGTTTTAGAGAAAAGGCAGAAAGTTGATTGATCAGCACCTTCACCGGAAAACAGAAAAGCCTTAGCCGAGAATAATAGAGAGGAAGACGCTATGACATAGAATGTCATTTTTTCGTTTCGGCAAGGACCATGAAAATCCAGTGTTCCATTTAGCCTTGGTCACTTTTTGTTGTACGGGATAACAGCGCTTCACCAATACTATATCTTTTTGTGCCTCCAATGTAATCCATAAGATTACTACCCATGCCGGAAACAAACGCCACCCGTGTGCAAATTTGAAATTGCATCCCCACCTTAAATGCAACATTAAGATAGGGGTAAACCCGTGAAAACCATTCGCTCATTCAAGCATAACCTCCCCGCTCCAAAAAAATGAACTAGTATTTTGTTGGGTTGTTGAAATGTAATAGGGAAGTCTGTATACATTACCTTAGGGCTTAGACATCCGCAGCGATACATTAATAATGTTGGACGCATTCACCGTTTAAGATATTTACTTGCACTATTAAAAGCAGATTGGCCCACGCCAACAATAACATATTCCGTATTATTGTTTCTTTACATCTTATCCATGGGATGTTAGTATTTAATTTATGGTTGTGCCAAAAACATTCTCTTCTGAATTTTGAAATCACAAAAAAAACTAACGTTTTCGATGTCTGATGTTAAAAAATCTCTTTCACTGACGACCGATCCATCACTATAGTCATTGTTTCAGTTGAGGAAAACAGAATTTCACAGCAGATGTAATACATTAAATAATATTAGTTTCACCATAGTATATCATCTGCTTTCCTTTTCGTGAACGTATATTTAGTTGAAATTTTTTCTGTCTTTGCAGGATGTGCCGGAGCGCTGCATTTGAAAATCGCTTCCCAAAAGGTGACGGGGATAGGGTGTGGAATCTGCATGGATAGCAGAAGAAGATGGTGCAGTCTCAACAGCAGGGGAACTCATCAGTTTGGTCATGGGTTTATAATGATACGGTAACAATTAATTTGTTTCAGGTTCTACAATCTGCAAGGTAAAGAAGGCTTGTTTAAAGGTAAAATGTCCATTCGATATTTATCAGAGCCCTGATTTGATCTTGTACTTTGTTGGAGTACTCCACTAGTGTAACTACAAGTGGCCACTTGTATAGCGAGTCATGACTCTAGGCAGGAATATTATTGCATATTGTATGTTGCATATGGTGTTTGTTTGTGTGTGCTGATGTACTGAGTGTTATGTTTAATGTTTTGTCACGAGTGAATATTGGTTGTCACTGTTTTCGTTGGAGTTGTGTTTTTTGTTACTATTTTTATAATTTGTGTGCTGCAATTAATTTTTCTTCCTCAGGGGAGAGAATGCTGTGAGATGACGTTCCATGGACATCGCTTGCAGATTAACCGGCCCTATTGGACCATCATCAATTCATTAGTTGAGTAATTTACCACTTTCATTTTACTTAATGTTGATGTTGAGCTTGCTCTAGAATTAAAACTCAAAATTCATGGAATTAGATCGCCTGTATGGAAGTGCATATTTTGCACTTAGTATCTGGGTGATTATTCCTCGCATTCTTCTAAAATGCACTTTCGGCCATCTGCATTAAATGTGAGCAACTTGGCATTCAATCTGTTTCTTTCTTGTTTATCATGTTCACTAACCCGCTCTCTCCTTAGGTAACTCCACAACGCCCCGGCCCGTTAGAGTGTAGGATATGTAGTCAGTTTATAATAAATTGAAACAAAGGCCCTTCTGGCCCGTCATAATATTAGGTTAGATAGGATTTGCGTTTACTGATAGATTTCTTTCTTGGATGCGAGGATTGCTCTAGTGTTAAATCTCAAAATTCAAGGAATCGGTGCCTCTGACACTGTCTTTCTTTAATTGGGGAGTTCAGATGTTTTTGGTGTCCTTTTCCGGCATTATTTCAATGGATTTAATGGAATATTCAATAAAATGTGAGCAACTTCGCATTCAATCTGTTGCTTACTTGCTTATCATGTTCACTAACCCGCTCTCTCCTTAGGTAACTCTACAACGCCCCGGCCTGTTAGAGTGTAGGATATGTAGTAAGTCTACAATATTTTGAATCAAAGGCCCTTCTGGCCCGTCATAACGGTAGGTTAGGTAGGGTTTGCGTTTAGCTGATAGCGTTATTTCTTGGATGCGAAGACTGCTCTAGTGTTAAGTTACAAAATTCAAGGAATTGGTGCCTCTGACCCTGTATTCCTTTAAATTGGGAGTTCAGATGTCTTTGATGTCCTTTTCCGGCATTATTTTAATGGATTTGTTTCTCAATTTTCAATTAAATGTGAGCAACTTCGCATTCAATCTGTTGCATGTTTGTTTATCATGTTCACTAACCCGCTCTCTCCTTAGGTAACTCCACAATGCCCCGGCCTGTTAGAGTGTAGGATATGTAGTCAGTTTATAATAAATTGAAACAAAGGCCCTTCTGGCCCGTCGTAACGGTAGGTTAGGTAGGATTTGCGTTTAGCTGATAGATTTATTTCTGGGATGCGAAGACTGCTCTAGTGTTAAATATCAAAATTCAAGGAATTGGCGCCTCTGACCCTGTCTTCCGTTAATTTGGGAGTTCAGATGTCTTTGGTGTCCTTTTCTGGCATTATTTTAATGGATTTGTTTCGGAATTTTCAATTAAATGTGAGCAACTTGGCATTCAATCTTACTTGATTATCATGTTCACTAACCCGCTCTCTCCTTAGGTAACTCCACAACGCCCCGGCCTGTTAGAGTGTAGGATATGTAGTCAGTTTATAATATTTTGAATCAAAGGCCCTTCTGGCCCGTCGTAACGGTAGGTGATTTAGAATTTGCGATTAGCTGATAGCGTTAATTCTTGGATGTGAAGACTGCTCTAGTATTAACCCTCTGGTTACCGAGCGGGGTCCTTCAGGGACCCCACACTCGAAAATTTTTGAATAAAATTCATAATTTTTTTTTCACGTTCATAGGTCTCCTGCTATGTGACCAACTTTTTTAGTCCATATTAGTGGCTAAAGTAGGATCAAAATTTCGATCATTTGGATTCTGTATCAATTAAAATACGGATGGGGTCCCAGAAGGACCCCACTTGGTAACCCACGTCCCAGACTGAATGTTTGATTGTTTTGCAAAATTGTGCATGTATAACTGATTTTGTTATTAATAATTGTAAATATATACTATTACTATTGTTCTATTAACCAATATAATTATAAAACAATTGTTATTATTATGTATTATTATTATTTATGACTGTCATCAAGCTTTGGATTTTCGTGATTTTTATGAGTAATATCTAATCAAGAAAATTTTTATCGTGGGATTGTGATTACTTAGCCTTTTGTTAGGCGTCTCCAACTGTACGAATATTTTTAGTGTAATATTACAATTAACACATCGAAATAGCCTCTTCATAGCTTATCCCCACTTTTCTATATTTATTGTGGTCCTCTGTCCTACTTTACGTTCCTTCACTTGGCATCTTTAGTACATGTCGTAGGTGCGTATAATCCATAAATTTTTCCGTGAAATATTGTTTCTTCGTATCTGACTATACAATATTGCTAAAAGATCTAAAATATATCTGTCATTGAGAGTGCGTGTTCTTCACATTGGCAGTTCTCTGCCCGTTTCAGTTACATCCACTATTACGGAGGTAATTCGCATTCGACATTTTTTGTCTTCATTTTATGTTTCAGCTAATTTGATTGCTGGTAAATATCTGTGGTTCTTCGATCCAACTCCATTTACACATCGAAATATCGTCTTTGCTCATCGATCGTAACTTCAGGTTTGACATTGCTTACCGTAGTGAAAATAGAGATCATTATTTGTGATGGACCACTAACCAAGTTATTCGTTCACGACCCGGGTTTCGCATCATTTCACGTCAGTATAAATACAAACTGAGAGTCGTACCGGTAAGAGAGGGATTGGGCATCCTTCTACACCCAGTGTCCACTCCCTCTCCTACCGGAATGCACCTGAATTTGTATGTCTGCCAACGTGAAATGAGCATATTCAACAGTCCAATATTTATCTGATGTGGTGTGTTCTTCACATGCAAAGCTTAGTGCCCGTTCCAGTAACATCCATTGCTACAGAGATACCTATGCGCTACAGTTGCTTCAACTAACCAGTCAACTTAATTGATGGAAGATAATTCTTCGTTTGCAACACCTATAAAGGTAAGTTCATAAATTTATAAATAAAAAATGTACCGGTGTCACTCACAACTATGTTGCGTATGCTGAAGTTTAACTTATTTACTATTTTAAATTATTTAACTTATTATAATTCACTTATTTACCTATTGGTAAATTAGTCAAATTTATTCTACATACAAGCATCATTATAGAAAAATATTTTTTTTTATTGAAAGCTTTAGTCAAATATTTTACTCTATCAATACAATATTAGCAATATTTAAAATATTGTGACCTTTCAAATGTTTCCTAATACCTACTGTAATGGGACTTACAATGAAATTCATGTTGTGATAAAATTATTTTTTATATAGAAATCACTTCGAAAAGATTCCTAACGGAGGAAGGAATTGAGAGAATCGCAGAGGACAGTGACTGAAGTGAAGAAGTAGAGGAGGAGCCATTTGACCAACTGCCTACAGAGGAAGATATTGACAGTGATGTGGAGGTAATTAAAAAATACAGCTAACTTTGACGTTTTGAAGTCAAAATAAGGACGCACATGGGAAAGAATCCTCCAAAAGCTACAAAAAAATTACGAAACAGGTCCTTCAACCAGGTCCTTCAAAACGTTCAAGTTGTGCAAGTTCAATTCGAGAAACTTTTAATTTGTTTATAAACGACGATTTCAAAGTTATTATTGTTGAATGCACTAATTTGTACGCCTAAAAATTCTACAATGAGTTGTTAGTGAAGCACCCTACATTTGAAAATAATTGGACTAACTTGAACATCGATGAACTGGATGCATATATTGGAATATTATTGACTGCCGGTGCTCTCCGTTGCGGAAGAGAAAATGTCAAAGAATTGTGGTCAACTGATACTAGAATTCGTAGAGATTTTTTCACAGCATCTATGTCCCGCTCAAGATTTCAACAAATCATGAGATTCATATGCTTTGATGCCAAAGATACTAGGGCCCAAAGAAATGAAAATACAAATTAGCTCTTATCCGCAATGTATGGGATATTTTCGTTGGAAATCGCAAAAAAAATGTTTCAACCGTTTGAATGTGTTACTGTTGATGAACAACTGGTGTCCTTTAGAGGAAAGTGTACATTTAGGCAATATATTCATTCCAAACCCGGGAGATATGGGATAAAAAATATGGGCTGCAGCTGATGTCAAAACTTTGTACCTCTTCAATTTGCAAGTTTATACAGGGAAATTACTTGGGCAGGGAGCTGGAAAGAACCAAGGGACTAGAGTGGTCAAAGATCTCATTGAACGTCTATATAACACTGGCCGCAGTGTCACAACGGATAATTGTTTCACTTCCGTGGAGTTGGCACTCCTTTTAGAATCGTAAAACGTAACTCTTCTAGGAATAGTGAGAAAGAACTAGCCGGACACTCCTTATGACTTGAATAACACTAAAGATCGTGAAACCTTTTCTTCTAAGTTTGCTTTCTTACATAAAGAAGGATTGGCTATGGTCTCGTATATGCCAAAGAAAAATAAAATGGTGCACTTACTAACTTCGCAACACTTAGATAAAAAAATATCTGAGAGTGAATGTAAGAAACCACTAATGATATTATTATATAATAGAACAAAAGGAGCTGTAGGCAATGCAGACAAACTTATGAGAGATTATACATGCACCAGAAAAACTTACAGATGGCTATTCAGGCTGTTCATGAATATAATAGATATAGCAGCTAGTAATGCATTTGCCATATTTATGTGCAAAAATCCAGGATGGAATGGCAAGACTTCGATTAGAAGGAGATTCCTTCTCAAGTCATAAGGGCATGAACTTGTTCTACCAAGCATGACAAAATGCGCAGAAACAACGAATAGTGTACTTGTTACTTCTGCTCTTCTGGCAAGTGGAGTAAAAAAAGCAAATTCAGAAATGGCCGAATCTGAAGCAAGTTACGGCAAATCCAACAGGGGCAGATGCCATATTTGCCCATGAGATCTTGACTTATAGATAAATGTAAGATGCTCCATGTGTAAATCATTTGTTTGTTCAGAACATCGCAAGAAGACTGTCACAATTACATGTAAAAATGAAGGGGGGAATTTAATTTTCCTCTTTTTTGCAAAAAATGTTTTGTTTATTTATAAATATTTTTATGAAAACATTGTTTAATATTCTGTATTATTATGGTGTGGTATAATCTTGTATTAAAAAAATAAATAGTTGAATTTTGTAACTGAAATTTTCATTTTTTTGTAAACAATTTTTTTGTTTATTTATAAATATTTTCATGCAATAAATTGTTTAAATTTAGGTATAATTATGGTCTGTTACGATGTTTTTTCAACAAAATCAATGCGCTGGGGTTAAAAATTGTTTTCATTTAAAACGGTACATAAAAAAATACGATGGGGTCCCTAAAGGACCCCAACGGTAACCAACGTAATAAAATGAGGGTCGGTAACCAGAGGGTTAAATCACAAAATTTGTGGAAATGGATTCCTAGTTACGATGTGCACCCAGGTGTTCTTCGTTTCTGGGTGACCTTTCCTAGCATTTTTATAAAATGCAATTTGGGTTCCTGCATTAAATGTGAGCAGCTTGGCATTCAATCCTTTGTATTTTACATGTATTAACCCGCTCTCTCCTTAGCGAACAGTTCATTAAAACGCCCCGGCCTGCCGAGAACTGCAGTGGGAAGTGTGTAGTGAGTTTGTGGTCACTGGAGAATGTGACGAAGAATGTATTCTGTGTGCACCAGGAAAGAGAAGAACAGTGAGCTGTCTGTGTGGTGCCAGGTTGGTGTGTTTTGGAACGAGTTGGTGTGTATCAAGAGGACTACTGAAACTCATTAGTGTATTCACTTTTATGTAATTGTATTGCTGTGTATTTTGTGCTCCTTCTTCCACCTACCCTCACCATAGCCATGCAGTGACAGCAGACATGATACAGCAGCCTCGGATGATCTACTTACGACTACTTAGGCTTTTATGTGAGTGTTGTGTTTAATTATATCGTTTACGTTATACCATTTATGTTTTAATATTTATTATATTTGACTTAATATCACTTATAGTGTGTAGGATTCTTGCACATTGGTCGTTTGACCCGGGTCAATCCAGGTTTGGTCGTTGAACTCCGGCTTTGCCTTGTGCACGGGCTCTTAGTTTATGACTTAGGCAGGAATTACACTCCATGCGCCATTATGCGCTCCTAATACTATTTTAAGATTATATTCCGTGCATACGACTTTTTTTGCCATTATCATAAGTTTACTTTTGACACATTAACTAACATTCTTTTTAGGTTTTTTTAATGTGTGCTTTTTGCATGTTTTCCGCTATTTACTTATTTTTACAGGTATGTGTGAATGGTATGCTTGAGTGAATGTTTTAATTTGAATATTGGATGCATGATGATGAACAGGGTCAGCGCCGATAGGCATGCGAATTAAATAGGTAGGATTAGGGAATTCAGGAGTATATTTAGTTTAGAGGTGGGGTGGATTTTAGATTGGGAGGATAGGGCTTAATATCGTATATGCATAGTTTTTAGTTCTTAGTCCGCTTGATCTCGTCGCGTCTTGCCCTGGCCCTGGGAGTGAGTGCGTGGAATATGCCTCTGCGGGCCCGGAGGGGAACGCAGGGGGAAACGCCACGTTAAATAAAGGTTAACGAGCCGTTGGACGTAACCTCTTGGGTCGGCATGGAATAACGCCCATGTGTGTGCGTCTGTTGCGTGAATGTACAGTGTGAATGATAGAATATTTCAAGCAAGTCGTCACAGTTTGTATTACTACCTATATTTAAGAATTTTTATAGTTATTTATTTATGATCCTAACTGTGCAAAATCTACGTATAGCAGCAGATGCACATTTGAGGATTTTATGTTAGGAAGAGTCTGCATTGGAAAAACTGGGACTTTTGTGCATGAGAAGGAATTTTCTGAACATCACTATTCGGCAACTTTAGATATACTAACCACCTCCAAGGCTGCATATGTTTCCCCGCTAGGCTTCCAAAAAATGATTTTTTTCTTGCAAAAATATTCTTTCTCTATTCCCTTCGAGGTTCCCCCATAACCTCCATGATATTGCGCTCTGTAAATGTCCGCCATAAGATTCCACAAGATTTGGACGGCCGAATTTTTTGTCATTAAATATACGTAATTATTCTGCTTTCAAGACGTGTCATCTGCTTTAGACTTGACGTTGACGGTGGCTTTCGATCACTGTTTTCCTTACTTTATGTTATTATTATGTGCACTTGGACACATTTTTATTTATTTTTTTATTTACGATTTTTATTGGTATGCTCTATCCGGTTGATTATTTTATCCTGGAACTTCTAATTTTATATTTACAATATATTTTTCATTTTGAATATTATCTTCTCCATTTCTACCAGTTGTTTTTATTTCGGATATTAATTTCAACGCTCATCGATGTACTGCATACGTATGCTATGACGTCATCGTACATTATCTTTACATAACTGACATATTTTTTATTTTTATTTGTCTTCCAGCAGTTAGTAGCAATATGTATCCAAAGATTCCATATTATGCTAAAAGAACTTTGGGATAGTGTAATTATGTATTGATTCCTCATGTGTTAACAGTATAAGTGTGTGTCATTTTTTGTGTATTATTGTCGAGTGACAATTTTTTTATTCAAATGTATTATTTTTAGCCATTCAAAATATAATAGACCAACGATGTAGCAATGAAATAATGTTGCTATCATTTGTTTACTAACCGCGATGAGCGATGTTTGACGTTTAAGGCCTTTACCTCAGCATGTGAAATAAATTTACTCCCTCAATTCTTCCAGAAATGTTCTATGAATATGTGTTATGATAATTAGTGATATGTAGAGAAATTTTCATAATTGACGTATGAAGTAATGGTCAGTTAAAGTTTTAATTGTTATTATTTAATTGCTAACATCGTTATTATTACATTTCGTTCCGGTTTCTGTTATTTTTGACACAATGACGACGATAAAATTGTGACATATATGTTAATAAATTCAATCTGTGTTTATATTTTCTAATCACATGAAATAGATACAAACGCTTTTTGCACTATTTATCTGAAGTTAATGTAAATAGTGTTTGTAGAGTGTTCGATCATACTCGTCGATGTCAGCTGGGTGTTAAGATAAGTGTAAAAATAGATGAAGTGTCGCTGTTTTTTCTTCAATTTGTTGGCTATTAATTGCAGAGTAATAATCAAAAAGTATAAGTATAAAAATGTAGGAAGAAGGATGGAAGGGATTATAGCCTATATCACAATTTGATGCCATATTTACAGTGTATGATGCTTTTGTTTTTTTGGAATGGTATTTAAGGAAATTTTCACCTTTATTGTATGAAATGTTCACCCCTTCAAAAATTTTCATGAGATCCTATTCATTTTAAAATATGTTATGAAAATTATTCGTTTCTTACCTTTTTAACTATTTTAAATCCAACATAGAATATTATTTGCAATAAATTACGTTATCCTGTGCTCTTGAATTATCTGAATACATAATTATCATCTGATTCCACACATCATATATTTATTGTTATACATATATTACATTGTTGCGAACATAAATGAAATGTTGTGAAGTATCCTTAGCTGTTTTTTTTTGTTTTTCGATTGACTTTTATTTTTACTCGTTGAGATATTATTTGGAAACAAGAAAGTAAAATGTTTTGGAAAAATCATGCGTTGCCATTTGTTTTTATTGCCTTAGAATAGTTGTGCCGGAAGTTGTCCTCTCAGCATACCATAAAAAAACAAGGTCCATGGATTTATATTGCTTAAAAGATGGATATGAATACTATAAAACATCACTTATAAGAGCCAGTAAATTATTGGAACAGGTGTGCAGCCTGCTAGATAGTGTTTTTTTCTTTTTAAGTTTGACAGTGTTTATCCTGTTTAGCCATTGCGTTTGTCAATTAATTTTTGTGTGTCTCTACTTGTAACATATACTGCTTTAATATTAATTTAATGTCCATGCAAGATATTTATGCTAATAAACGTGTTGACGATTCACGCAGAGCGTAGCTCGACGTTTATGGGTCTACGTCGAAAATGTGTCGTGAATATAGGTTCTGTTCCTTACCAAATATTTGATGACTGGAGTTATTGTTATGAAGTGATTTTTTTATTATATTGCAATCATTTAGTCGCAAATAGTTATCAAAAACGTGATTCTATTTTCCCCTTGATTTTGTGAAGTGAGTTTCCATGACTACGTAGAAGAAACAACATTTAACTATTTTATCCAGTTCTTGGGATTTCCAATGGCATGCAAATAAAGCAAAAATTTGTACTACATGCCTTTTAATCCATGTACCATAACTTTGAACTCTTTGTGGTGCATCCTCCGGGGAGCATGCAAGGTGTTACCTAAGGGCTGAAGTAATATTGTTGGTGTTTCCAATTTTTTTCTCTTCGTTGTATACTCGATGTGTTCCACTTCGACTACAGATCGTTAACGCATCATTTGATCATATGACAGCAGAAAAAGCTTTACATAATATTCACTATTTAATAAAAAATTATAAGTGAATGATATTTATTTCATTCTTTCATTTTGCCAATTTTCAGGAAGTTTTCAGCATTTTTCTTCCGATAAAAAATATTATCTTCTTTTACCATTTGGTTTGCGTTCACCTAAGTCATTTGTACCTCAGATATCAGTGAACGCTTGCTGTGCTTGGAGATACTTGCAAAGTTGAAAGTTCAACTGATTTGCTTACCACAGAAATATTCTTCTAACGTATGTTGAAAAAAATATTCTACGAATGATTGATAACATAAATTACATGTCCATTTCATACCTTGGTGTTAAGTTGCCAGGTTTATATAACTACATGCAATAACGTTAATGCCACGATATGACGGTCTTGTGGGGCATACATAATTTTTCCGACTAACCGTCCAGTGGGATGATTTTATATTATGTTGCTTTACCTCTGTCAAATTGATCAATGAAGAGGATGATCAAGTATTTATATTGTTTTCATTTTTTCTGGACCATGCAGCCTTTCCTAATTTTCCTAATCCTCTTCAGGTTAGGATACCTGAAAAGATTTTTTTCATGGCATGTGCCTTGACTATTCCCAGAAGTACTCATAATTTTTTGTTGCATTTACTGTGAAATTCTGATGGTATTATCGTGATGTTATATCGTGATGGGCTGCTAGTATTCCGGTGCCTATAGTTAAGACGTAGAAGAAAAGCCATCGGAGCGTTCACACGTATCACAGCCTGAATTATATTATATTATCTAGTATATTGCATTGCATTATTATGTATTGTTACGGCATTCAAAGACTTCCTGTCCGGGCTAACAGATGGCATTGTGAGCGTGAGACTCTAGCGCCTCGGAAGGGGAATAGAGAGACTATGACGCAGTTGACTAAGACATGAGAGTCAGAGTGTAACGTGGTGTCGGAGGCATAAGACGTGCCACGTAAAGGAACGTAAGATGTTCTTATGTCCGTTATCAAAGTAAATACAGTCCACTTTAATTCGAAAACCAATCAAGCATTTATTATTTATGTTGACGAACCGAAGGTGCAACATAAAATTGGTCCTTCGGGCCGGATAGAAATCAGCGTGAAGTTTTCGTTCGCTCTCTTTCAACGTGCATGGCGACTTCGTCACATCAACGGATCCCGGAACGAGATTGCATCATCTCGGCAACTACGTTCGGCAGCGGCGAGACGGCTTGGCGATGGACATCATGTGGCAGTAGAGTAAGTCTGGCTCATTTATTCCTTATTCCTGTCCTGCACCGTTATCTCCTCAACCAGTCCTTTGTACGCATCTTTCTTTAATTATGGATAGTACTGAACGTAACACACTCATTAAACAAAGAGGAATTGTCAAGGCAAGTTTGACAAGGATTAGCACATTTATCGATTCATTTGATCAGGCATCCAATCTGAATTCAGTGCGTGTAAGATTAGAACGTCTTCCAAAGATATGGGAAGAATACGATGAGATTCAGCGTAAATTGGAATTGAACGACGACGAAGATCACAGTGCTGATAGGGAAGATGTCGAGGAATCTTACTACGAAATACAAGCAAAGTGTTTGTCATTACTGGAAAATTTAAATCCACCGACACCACCATCGTCACACGTTGCATCAGACAGAAGCGAAGCGTCGTCTCATGCAGTTGCTAACATATCACGGCTGCCAACCATTAAGATCCCTACCTTTTCGGGTGTGGTGACTGAGTTCATGCATTTTCACGACACATTTCAAAGTTTAATAATAAGAAACGAGTCCCTAGATAACATTCAGCGATTTCACTATCTTCTAAGTTCTCTCACCGCAGAGGCAAAGGCGCTTATAGAAAATCTTCCAGTGACTAGTAACAATTTCAACATAGCTTGGGAACTCATTTGCAAAAGGTACAATAATCCTAGGCTAATTGCTATGAACCACGTCAAGTCACTACTTAACTTACCTCACATTGGGAAGGAATCTGTGCGTGAATTGAGGCATCTCCTCAATCAACTAGTGAGCAACACTAATGCCATAGAAGCGCTGAAGTTAGAAACACCCATTCACGAAATACTGATTTCACAAATAGTGTTGGAAAGGTTGGACCACACTTCGAGAAACGCATGGGAAATTCAAGCGGACACTCACAAATTCTCTAGATTAACTGAATTAATTTCGTTCATCGAAAGAAGGTGCCAAGAATTAGAAATTGTGGATTCAACTCACACGAAGCAAACGAGATTGTTCCCCAATCAAGTAAAGCATTGCTCTCCTAAGCAAGCGTACATTGCTACGAATACTAAATGTGTGGCGTGCGGTAATGAACATTCATTGCACCAATGTTCCATGTTTCGTACTCTCAGTGTCCAACAGAGAACAGATATGGTAAAAAAGAATAGATTGTGCTTCAACTGCTTACATCCAGGTCACAATCTTAGTCAGTGCACGTCCCATCACTGCCACAAATGCAACATGAGGCATCACACACTTCTTCACAGAGAATTCATTAGGAATCAAGAAGAAAGGGGAGTTAATAAATCAAATCTAGATGATCAGTCAACCATGCAACGAAAGGAGGTTAGCAACCATAGATCATCTGATCCTACGTCATCAGAGAGTGTTAAAACATACTGCTCATTGAAGATTCAACCAGATACACAAATCCTTCTGTCCACTGCCATGGTGAGGATACGTGACAAATATGGAAGGCATCAAAAATGTAGAGCATTGTTAGACTCAGGATCACAATCGCATTTTATGACTGAATCCTTGGTCCAGCGATTAGGATTGAAGAAGTCTCGCAATCGCATTTCAATTCAAGGGATCAGTTCATTAAATTCAGAAACAAAATATGCTGTCAGTGTAGAAGTTTTGTCTTGCACAAATGATTATAAGTTCAATCTGA
Source organism: Platycnemis pennipes (assembly GCA_933228895.1). NCBI lineage: Eukaryota > Metazoa > Arthropoda > Insecta > Odonata > Platycnemididae > Platycnemis > Platycnemis pennipes. The sequence goes on along the minus strand of OW121854.1, from coordinate 121,893,744 downwards.
CTTTTTCAGTTCTTCCACGTATCACCGGAAATATTCCTACAGTACAAATCAAAGATCATGACTGGGGTATTCCAGACGACATCCAGCTTGCTGACATCAATTTTCACACGCCAGGGCCTGTAGACTTGTTGATAGGTGCCGAAGTTTTCTTCCATCTAATGCGTCCAGGAAAAAGAACAAGAGTAGGGAATTATCCTGTCCTTCAAGAAACCGAGTTAGGTTGGATTCTTTCAGGACCAACTCCAGTGGTCGATTCTACAATAACAACGCGACAAGCTTATTTGGTGAGAACCGACGAAGATCTAGAGGAACAACTGAAAAGATTTTGGGAATTGGAAGAATTATCTTCCACACTCATGTCCCCGGAGGAAAGGCAATGTGAGAAACATTATCAACAGAATACTATTAGAAATACATCAGGAAAATATATCGTGAAACTTCCTTTAAAGCAACATCCTCAGAAACTAGGAGAGTCCTATAAAAACACTTTTCATCGCTTTCTGCAACTGGAAAGGCGACTTGAAAAACAATTTGTCCCGCGACAACAATACAATGCTTTCATGTCTGAGTACGAATCCTTAGGTCACATGAAGAAACTCAGGAAGGAAGAATTCACATCTCTTCAACCAGTAAACTACTTACCTCATCATCCTGTGTTCAAGGAATCGAGTACCACTAAACTGAGAGTTGTCTTCGACGCTTCTGCAAAAACTTCTAATGATATCTCACTCAACGATATACTGATGGTAGGTCCAACTGTACAGCAAGACCTCTACTCCATTGTAATGAGGTTTCGAACCCATAATATTGCATTCACCGCGGACATCCAACAAATGTATAGGCAAATTGAAATCCATCCAGATGACTTAAACCTTCAACGAATTTTGTGGAGAACAAACCCGCAAGAAACCCTAAATCATTACCAGCTAACTACAGTGACGTATGGCACAGCATCGGCTCCATTTCTTGCCACTCGCACATTAAGAGAACTCGCTTTAAATGAAGAACACAAGTATCCAGCTGCAGCTGAAATAGTAATGCGAGATTTTTACGTAGATGATGTTATGAGTGGAGCACAAACTGTAGACCAAGCTCTTTGTCTTCAAAGAGATCTCATAAACTTACTTCAACGTGGAGGCTTTCATCTGAGGAAATGGTGTTCCAATCATCATGAATTGCTTACATCCGTACCACCAGCTGACAGGGAAGCTCATCTTCCGCTTCAGATTGAAGACGACAACTTCATCAAGACGTTGGGATTGTCATGGGATCCATCATCGGACATATTTAAGTTTCCCATCCGCGAGTTCCAAAGAATTCCTCAATCGACGAAACGTGGCATACTTTCAGTTATATCCACCATATTTGATCCACTAGGTCTTCTTGGACCCATCATTGTAAGTTACAAGATACTCATGCAGCGGTTGTGGTTATTGAAACTGGGGTGGGATGAAACTGTACCCACTACTGTCCTGCAGCAATGGTCAAAATTGCAAAATAATTTTCACTACATCTCCACGATAGAAATCAATAGGTTGACTATTTGTGAAGGAGTCATCACTAATGTTCAACTACATGGATTTTGTGATGCATCAGAAGCAGCCTATGGGGCATGTCTTTTCTTAAGATGTGCTAATGAAAGAGGACACGTTACTGTTAATCTTTTGTGTTCCAAATCTAAGGTAGCACCATTGAAACAAATTTCTATACCACGTCTAGAGTTATGTGGGGCTCTATTGTTGGCCAAATTGACAAAGAAAACTCAAGAGGTACTAAATATGAAGGTGGAAAGCATTCACCTATGGAGTGATTCAACAGTTGTATTGGACTGGCTTCGTAGTACTCCAACAAAATGGAAGACATTTGTTGCAAATAGAGTTTCGGAAATTCAGGAAATTACTCACACGCACCAATGGAGACATGTAAGGTCTTCAGACAATCCTGCAGATTTGATATCCAGAGGATGTGGAGCAGATGAACTGAAAGACATTCTGTTGTGGTGGAATGGTCCAGTTTGGCTGTTAGAACCAACATCCTCATGGCCGTTATTACTACCTGAAGTTAGCAGCAATAAAGACATTCCTGAAGAACGCAAACCAAGAGTGACACTAATCACCACAAAGGTAGACCGATTTATAGAAATAGAAAACTACTCAACACTGTCGCGTCTGCAAGGAACAGTTGCATTTTGTCTTCGCTTCATATACAATGCCAAATGCTGCAAATCAAACCGTAAGATTGGAACTTTATCTCCAACGGAAAGAAGGGACGCACTTCACCGTTTAATAAGAATAATTCAGCTAACAGAATTTTCTAATGAGTATCGCCAATTAGAGACTTCTGGAGAAGTCGACAAAGGAAGCAAGTTGAAAAATCTCAGCCCATTCATCTGTGGTCACAAGTTAATCAGGGTGGGGGGAAGACTTAAGAACTCACTCCTGACATTTGAACAACGCCATCCAATCATCCTTCCAAATAGGAACCATCTAACACATCTAATAATCAAACATGAACATGAAAGACTATTACATGCTAATAGCCAGCTACTTCTTGCTTCTCTGAGAGAAAGATTTTGGATACTCAACGCCAAGAGTGCAGTTAAGAAAATAATTCACCGTTGCATTACTTGCTACAAGCTAAAGGCAGAAGCAACGCAGCAGTTGATGGGACAGTTACCTCAAGCAAGAGTTAAACCTGCTCGCCCATTTCTGAACTGTGGGGTGGACTACGCTGGACCAATCTACGTTAGGCATGGCTCGCGAAGAAGTAAAACAAAGGTGAAGGGATATATATGTATTTTCATTTGCTTGGCAACTAAGGCCATTCATTTAGAACTAGTGAGTGATCTAACAGCGGATGCATTCATAGCAGCACTAAAACGATTCATAGCCAGAAGAGGAAACTGTAGTGAGATTTGGTCAGACAACGGAACTAACTTTGTTGGAGCTGCACGCGAAATTCAACGTCTCATTAAATCCAAGCAGTACCAAGATGTGGTCAACAGCGAAACTTCAAAAAGAGGCATCAAATGGCACTTTATTCCCCCAAGCGCCCCGCACTTTGGAGGATTGTGGGAGGCTGGAGTAAAATCTATGAAGTATCATCTTCGACGCATTATGGGAAACTCTTGTGTTACGTTCGAAGAACTGTATACTCTTTTAACACAGATAGAAGCGTGCCTCAACTCAAGACCACTCCTTGCCCTTTCAAATGATCCCTCTGACCTAACTTACCTCTCCCCAGGTCATTTCCTCATAGGAGAACCTTTAACATCCATTCCTGAGCCAGACTTAACATTAAAAAAAACAAGCTTGACTTCCAGATGGCATCTCTTGCAGCAGCAGCTACAACATTTCTGGCGTCGATGGTCATCTGACTATTTATGTCAATTACAGCAACGTGGGAAGTGGAGCCGCCGCCATTGCAACATGCAACCCGGGGCAGTAGTACTCATGAGGGAAAGCAACGTGCCACCTCTTCAGTGGAAGATAGGACTCGTGGACTCGGTACATCCAGGAACTGATGGTGTTGTGAGAGTAGTGTCAGTGCGAACAAACTCGGGAGTTTTAAAGCGTCCAGTAACTAAAGTGTGTGTTTTGCCACTGGACGAATAAGTTTATTCATTTGTAATTTGTTCTTTTCTTTCAGTTCATTATTTCTCTCTCTCAGTTAATTATTGTAATGTGTTGCATTCATTATTTGGTAAACTAATTGTTTACAGTGGGGGGTATGTTACGGCATTCAAAGACTTCCTGTCCGGGCTAACAGATGGCATTGTGAGCGTGAGACTCTAGCGCCTCGGAAGGGGAATAGAGAGACTATGACGCAGTTGACTAAGACATGAGAGTCAGAGTGTAACGTGGTGTCGGAGGCATAAGACGTGCCACGTAAAGGAACGTAAGATGTTCTTATGTCCGTTATCAAAGTAAATACAGTCCACTTTAATTCGAAAACCAATCAAGCATTTATTATTTATGTTGACGAACCGAAGGTGCAACATGTATCTAGTATATTGTATATCAAGGGTATTGTCGAATACATTGTGAAGTGTCTCGAAGCAAAGGGTTATTATTTTGGTGTCATCGGCGAAGGGCTGATTTTGCGTCACAAATACGTATATCCTAAAGTTTTGCCAGCATGTTCCTGGCGTTTTCAGAAATTAAATGAATTCTTTGAATAAACTTTTATGGAAGTATGTTACAGACCCATAAAAATAAATGAAGCTATTCCTGCTATAGGGTACTACTATATATTTTTTTATTTAAAGCATTGGAGAAAGTTTATAACCTCTGCAGAACGTTGTTCAAGCCTTTCGACTTTCAATATTACGTTAAGCATTCTTCCACATTTGTTCCAAAAGGAATAAAAATAAACGGCGCGAGAATGCGACGGTAAACTATTGCATGACGGTAAATAGGTATGCGTGTGACGTCACACTCTTTCTTCTACTTGCAACTAGGTGATGCTTGCTGACGCCTCGTAGCAGTCCGTATAATACGTTGAAGCATAACTTTCATCCGAGGTACATTTATGTAGTATATATATTATATGATTTACTTAATTTATTTAATTCAAAATCATTTATTCAATTAATTCATTAAGAAAATGCATTTATTTGGTCTTTGGCTTAAATTAAGATATCATAGTCGGTCGGCGGAAATATATACCTCCTTACTAATATTCGTCAGCATTAATTCTCGTTCAAGTGTCCATTGGATGGAAATGCAAACTCGTGAGTGGTGCATTCCGCTTAAAATTTTTATTTCGAACCTTAGAGGATTGTTACTTGTCCTCTATTTTTCTGATTGTTTTCAAGTCTTTAAAGGGTTGTTTTACAATTTTTTTATTTTACGATATAAAAAAATGATCGTTTCGAATATTTGGCGATCTTCCTTGTAATAAATGCTTGGAATAAATGTATTTGATAAGCTATTTTCGTGGCTTCGTCGATATATTAGTTCATACATTGTATGAAAATTTGACGTCTCCATTTTAGTAGTTAAGTTTACTTTCTTTATTAAATTCTTTTTACCATTATAATTTCATAAAATATATACCTTATTTGTTCTATTCTCTTATTTAATTTCTCTCACAATAAATTGAAACGACCATTAACCGAAAACATTTTTAGACCCTCTCAACTTCACATGATTTTTCTTCAATATAGCGATTTTTAAAGGAGTTCTGTTAATTTTCGTATTCAGTTGATGCATGTTTTTGAAATTCAACCCACTATTTATGCTGGCACTCGACAATTCATGAAAAATATAGTTGGAAAAGAACCTTTTCTTTCGCATAGTACATTCTGTGAATTAGGTGTACCCAGATTGAATACAAAGAATATATGAATCTGGCGTATCGGAAGTATGTTCAATGCATTTTGTGCGATCGTAATTTAGGTTTTTAGTTTACTTGTGATTATCTTTGCTATAAAATGGCATTTTATTTTGTGTTGATACCAATTGTCGTCCTTAATGCCTTACATTCTTCAATTGTATTGGCTGGCGAGGGGCCGATTGCCAACCCGTCAAACGAACAATGTTGCCTTCGACATCTACATCTACACGATACCCTGCAGGCCACCACAGTGGCTGGGGCTGGTGTGTGGCAGGGGGTGAAGATCACCAAGCATGCACTACTAACATGCAAACAAGCAACGATAGTGTCTCATGCAACTAGTTTGTTAGTATCTATAGTATTTAAGGGGTTAATACATGCATCATGCACTACAGAATACTCTAAAATATTTCTCCTACCTATCCCTTTGCTATGCTGCCTTTTTTGTTCTGTTATAGTACGGGGAAAAATACCATGACATGACATCGATGTAATGGCACCCCAGACCTTCAATGACTCTTCTCAATGCAATTCAACACCTTTTTTTTAAATATGTACATCTCTCCTAATTAAAGTATTAAACATTTATGACATCATTAAACTCTTGCTGTTTTTTTCAAGTCGTGGAGTTAAAAAATAATTATTAGCTTCGTGTCAACTACCAACAAGTAAGAGCAGGGCCCATGATATGGTCATTGCATAAAAACAAGTGAATGAGGGACAGCCGCAAATTCAACTGGATATGCGCGCGCCTTTGATTAACCCTCTGATATATGTTTCAAGAATCCTGGTGCCCTAAGATTTCAATGTTCCAGGTGGTAACTATTATGCTATCCTGGAATGGGGGCGTTCACTCGGAATTGAAATAGCTATTATGTACACGAATTCGTTAGATGGAAAGTGATAAAATTAATCTTCTAACCATAGCCATTCACTCATGAATCAAAAATAAAAATAAGCAAAAGGTGACGCCCACCGAACAAGCTGCGTTGAGGGTATCTACATCATCCACCTCCACTCCTTGACTGTTTTGAGGGAAAGGGAAGGGGAGTTGAGGTGGGGAGGGAAGGCCTGCCTTAAAAGATCTTGTCACATGCTGTAAATAATCCAAATGAACTGAACAACAAAATAATTTCACATAAATTTTGGTGTGACTAAAGGTTGGCTGAGGTTTATTTGCTTATTTATATATAACGATGTAGTAAAATATGCATTGCCTTTCGAAAACATCCGAATGCAGTCTGACAACCATTCACATTGGCAGAGTCAGCGTGTGTCCCCCATTGTGTTTGAGCGAAGGAGTTTCGCAGTCTCGTTTGTGATTGGACGAAGTGGATGACGTACTAGTCCTTTACTGGCCCACTTTTCCGAAAGGGTTAAGAACATCAGTTTTTCTCCGCTTATAGCTCGAGGACTAATTTACGGACTGAAGAACGGTAGAAGTAGGGGTATTTCTATTTT